>PISW01004509.1:117504-163181 GCA_004023785.1 Mungos mungo
CTGCCCCCACCCTTGTCCACCTAGAGTTTTCTGTCTTCCACTCCCTCCCCACCCCCACCTTTCTGACTTCTTGCTATTTTTTCAACACATCTAGCATGTTCTTGACTCCAAGCTTAGGCATCTGCTGTTTCCTCTGTCTGAAGAGCTTCCCTCCCCCAGATACTTGCATGACTCATTTTCTTCAGGCCTCTGCTCTACTGTTTCCTTACTAGTGAGTCCCCCCCCCCCCCCAGGCGCCTGTCTGCCGTCCACCTCTGGTTGGGTTCGCCTGGGTGTCTCCTGGGCATGGAGACTCAGAAGTGAGTTCAGGTCTCTGGTTCCTTCTTGAGGTGCTCCTGAGTTCTTCTGTCTTTTTTGGTTAAGCTTTTATTTTAATTCCAGTACAGTTAGCAGACAGTGTTGTATTGGTTTCAGGTGTCCAATATAGTGATGCAGCAATAATTCTGTATATTACTCTGCTCATCATGACAAGTGTGCTCCTTAGGCCCCGTCACGTCTCACCCAGCGTCCCTCTGGTAACCACCAGTTTGTTCTCTGTAGTTGAGAGTCTGTTTCTTGGTTTGTCTTTTTCTTTTTTTCCTTTGCTTTTTTTTTTTTTTTTTAATGTTTATCTTTGAGAGAGAGACTGAGTGCGAGTTGGGGAGGGGCAGAGAGAGAGAGACAGGCAGACACAGAGTCCGAAGCAGACTCTGGACTCTGAGCTTTCAGCACAGAACCAGATGTGGGGCTTGGACTCACTGGACCGTGAGATCATGACTTGAGTCGAAGTTGGCTGCTTAACTGATTGATCCACTCAGGTGCTTCTGTTTTGTTTTTTAAATTCCACGTATGAGTGAGATCATATGACCTTTGTCTTTTTCTTTCTCTACCGATTCATGTTGCTTTATTTAGCATGATTCTTTTTTAGCTCCATGTTGTTGCACATGGCAAGGTTTCATTCTTTTTTATGGCTGGATAGTGTGTGTATGTGTACACGTACCACATCTTCTTTATCCATTCCTCTATTGATGTTTCTTTTGGGGTAAATATCCAATGGTGCGGTTATTGGATCATAGTACTATTTACGATTTTCTGAGGAACCTCCATACTGTTTTCCACAGTGGCCACCCCAGTTTGCATTCTCACCAACAGTGCACGAGGGTTCCCTTTTCTACACTCCTCGAGTGCTTGATAATTTGATTAGGCTTAGAAGAAGTGATCTTTGAAGTTTGTCTTACTTGGAAAAAACTCTGCTCACATGGTTCTGGAAAATGTTCTAGCTTCTGCATGCGCAGTTTTGGTCAGGAAGGAGGGAGAGAATCAAGACAGGCTACTAAGAACCTAAGTTGGTAATTAACAGTATCCTACTTTCAGTTTGGAATCATGAGAAATTAGAATTCACAGCTAGACTCCTGAAACTCCACATCACACACTGTGATGCTGACTTCAGTAGTGTGTCAGTATCCAGCACAATTCTAAGTACTACAGTTTGTCAACAAAATTGTATGTGTGCGTGTGTGACTGAAAAGAATCGAAACCCCACGTGAGCGCTCTTTGTTCACGTAGGTGTCCTCCCCGCACAGCACGTTGCCTGCTGTGTGGCAGGTGCTCCGAAAACGTTTGCCACGTGCACGGACACAGTGGGTTTCTATCCAGTCCAGCTTTATACGTGGGAAAGCGGAGCGGTTTCTGGGTGCCCGTCCTCTCCCGCACACATTTTAGGTGATAAGACAAGTCACCTGAGTAGGAAGAGGTGAGCGTGACAAGGCCGGTGGTTGCGCTCACGCCTGTGCTTCTCGCCTGTGCTTTCCAGGTCCCAGAGAAGAGGACGAGAAGCCTTCAGCCTCCGCAGCCGAGCAGACGGCCGTTCTTCAGGACGCGGGTCGTGAGGATGTGCTTCCGGAACTCGTCTCCCCCGCGGCCTGCG
This sequence comes from Mungos mungo, assembly GCA_004023785.1. NCBI lineage: Eukaryota > Metazoa > Chordata > Mammalia > Carnivora > Herpestidae > Mungos > Mungos mungo. The sequence continues at coordinate 119,411 of PISW01004509.1, forward strand.
AGCCCCGCGCAGAACCGGATGAGAAGCCAGGACCCGAGAACTGTGAGGTGAATGACTTGGAGGAAGAGGAGGATGAGGAAGAAGACGAAGATGATGAGCTAGAAGAAGAGGGGGAGGAAGAGGCTGATGCACCGAACAAAAGTTCTGGGAAAGAGCCAGAAATCCGATGCGATGAGAAGCCCGAAGATTTATTAGAGGAACCAAAACATGTTTCAAGAGAGACTCCTGAAGGCTCGCCAGGGGTCACACCTGTCAGCAGAACACCCAGAACGAAAGAGGAGGCCAGCGGTGATCTGTTTGAAACGTGTATGTTCCCGTGTCGGCACTGCGAACGGAAGTTCACGACCAAGCAGGGGCTCGAGCGCCACACGCACATCCACATATCCACGGTCAGTCACGCCTTCAAGTGCAAGTACTGCGGGAAGGCGTTCGGCACGCAGATCAACCGGAGGCGGCACGAGCGGCGCCACGAGGCGGGGCTGAAGCGGCAGCCCAGCCTCACGCTCCCGCCGCCGGAAGACCCTGCCGAGGGCAGAGCGCCTGCAGACGGCCTTGCTCCAAAGGACGACTCGACTGCTCCCAGTCTGGGGCAGGACTCTCTGCTCCTGCGGTCGGAGAAGGCGCCCCAGGACAACGTCGGTCCTTCCGTCGCTGAGGAGAACGGGGACGTTAAGGAGCTTCATCCGTGCAAGTACTGCAAGAAGGTTTTCGGGACGCACACGAACATGAGACGGCACCAGCGCCGAGTGCACGAGCGCCACCTGATCCCCAAGGGCGTGCGGCGGAAAGGGGGCCTCCTGGAGGAGCCGCACCCTCCCGCAGGGCAGGCCCCGCCCGCCCCGAGCGTCTACGTGCCCAGCACGGAGCCCGAGGAGGACGGGGAGGCCGACGACGTATACATCATGGACATCTCCAGCAACATCTCCGAGAACCTGAACTTCTACATCGACGGCAAAATTCAGACCAGCAGCAGCACGAGTAACTGTGACGTGATTGAGATGGAGTCTGGGTCGGCCGACTTGTACGGTATCAATTGTCTGCTTACTCCGGTCACGGTGGAGATCACACAGAGCGTAAAGGCGCCACAGGCCCCCGTAGCCGATGATCTTCCTAAAGAGCCTTCCAGCAGCACCAGCAGTGAGTCCAAGAAACGGAGAACAGCGAGTCCTCCCGCGCTCCCTAAAATCAAAGCCGAGACGGAGTCTGAGCCCTCGGTGCCCTCGTGTTCCTTACTGCCTCTGAGCGTATCCACTTCAGAGGCCGTGTCTTTCCACAAAGAGAAGAGTGTGTGCCTGTCCTCCAAGCTCAAACAGCTGCTTCAAACCCAGGACAAGCTCACTCCTCCCGCGGGCATCTCGGTGACAGAAATACCCAAGTTAGGTCCCGTGTGCGTGTCTGCTCCTGCGTCGATGCTGCCCGTGACCTCGAGTAGGTTTAAGCGGCGGACCAGCTCTCCCCCCAGTTCCCCCCAACACAGTCCTGCCCTCCGAGACTTTGGAAAGCAAAGCGATGGCAAAGCGGTGTGGACCGATGCAGTTCTGGGTTCCAAAAAACCCAAATTAGAAAGTCACAGCAACTCACCAGCGTGGAGTCTGTCTGGGAGAGAGGAGCGGGAAACGGTGAGCCCGCCGGGCTTCGAGGACTATAAGGGGTCTAAGGAGTGGGGGGCCACGCCTGCTTTCAGCAACGTGTGCAACCAGCAGCCGCTGGACTTATCCAGCGGCGTCAAGCAGAAGGCCGAGGGCACAGGCAAGGCCCCCGTCCAGTGGGAGTCTGTGTTAGATCTCAGTGTGCATAAGAAGCCTTGCAGTGACTCCGAAGGCAAGGAGCCGAGGGAGAACCATCTGGGGCAGGCAGCCTGCAGCACCGTCAAGAGGAAGAAGCCCACCACCTGCATGCTGCAGAAGGTTCTTCTCAACGAGTACAATGGTGTCGATTTACCTGTGGAGAACACCGCAGATGTGGCGCGGAGCCCGAGTCCTTGTCAGGCCCTGGATCCCCCGCCGGACCCTGGCCCTGATGCTGGCTTCTCGGCCCCTGTGGCGGAGTCCCCACCTGATGGCCCACCTTCCTCGCCTGGCCCACAGACAGCTTCCCTCTCCGCCGGGCAGCTGCCTCCTCTCTTGACCCCCACGCATCCCTCTTCCCCCACAGCCTGTCCTCCTGTGTTGACTGTTGCCACGCCACCCCCGCCGCTCCTTCCTACTGTCCCTCCTCCAGCCCCCTCTTCCGGGGCGTCTCCCCATCCGTGTCCCTCTCCACTCTCGAATGCTACCGTGCAGTCGCCACTTCCCATTCTGTCCCCTACAGTGTCTCCCTCACCATCTCCCATCCCTTCCGTGGAGCCGCTCACGTCTGCTGCTTCGCCTGGACCCCCGACCCTTTCCTCGTCTTCCTCGTCTTCGTTCTCCTCCTCTTCCTCCTCCTCTTCCCCCTCGCCGCCACCACTCTCGGCAGTATCATCCGTTGTTTCCTCGGGGGATAATCTGGAAGCTTCCCTCCCCATGATAACTTTCAAGCAGGAGGAACTAGAGAATGAAGATCTGAAGCCCAGGGAGGAGCCCCAGGCTGCGGCTGACCGGGAGGTTGTTCAGGAAACGTTCAACAAAAACTTTGTCTGCAATGTCTGTGAATCACCTTTTCTTTCCATTAAAGATCTGACCAAACATTTGTCTGTCCACGCGGAAGAATGGCCCTTCAAATGTGAATTTTGCGTGCAGCTCTTTAAGGCTAAAACTGATCTGTCAGAACATCGCTTTTTGCTTCATGGAGTTGGGAATATCTTTGTGTGTTCAGTTTGTAAAAAAGAGTTTGCTTTTTTGTGCAATTTGCAGCAGCACCAGCGAGATCTCCACCCGGATAAGGTGTGCACACACCATGAGTTTGAGAGCGGCACGCTGAGGCCCCAGAACTTCACAGACCCCAGCAAGGCCCACGTAGAGCATATGCAGAGCTTGCCGGAAGACCCTCTGGAAACCTCGAAAGAGGAAGAAGAATTAAACGATTCCTCTGAAGAGCTCTACACAACCATCAAAATAATGGCTTCTGGAATAAAGACAAAAGACCCAGACGTTCGACTGGGTCTCAATCAGCATTACCCGAGCTTTAAACCGCCTCCGTTTCAGTACCATCACCGGAACCCCATGGGGATCGGCGCGACGGCCACGAATTTCACCACGCACAACATCCCGCAGACCTTCACCACGGCCATTCGCTGCACCAAGTGTGGGAAGGGCGTTGACAACATGCCGGAGTTACACAAACACATCCTGGCCTGCGCCTCTGCCAGTGACAAGAAGAGGTACACCCCCAAGAAGAACCCCGTGCCCTTGAAGCAGACCGTGCAGCCCAAGAACGGCGCGGTGGTCTTCGACGGCCCGGGGAAGAGTGCCTTCCGGCGGGCGGGGCAGCCCAAGAGACTGAACTTCAGCGTCGAGCTCAGCAAGATGTCCTCGAACAAGCTCAAGCTAAACGCGCTGAAGAAAAAAAACCAGCTCGTCCAGAAAGCAATCCTGCAGAAAACCAAATCTGCGAAGCAGAAGGCCGACCTGAAGCCCGCCTCGGGCTGCTCCTCGCACGTCTGCCCGTACTGTCACAGGGAGTTCACGTACATCGGGAGCCTGAACAAGCACGCCGCTTTCAGCTGCCCCAAAAAACCGCTCTCTCCTTCCAAAAAAAAAGCTGCCCATTCATCCAAGAAAGGCGCACACCCACCACCTGCAAGTGGGGACAAAAATAGCGGCCACCGCAGGCGGACCGCCGACGCCGAGATCAAGATGCAGAGCGTGCAGGCTCCCCTGGGCAGGACCAGGGCGCGCAGCTCCGGCCCGGCCCCCGTGCCGCTGCCCTCCTCGGCCTTCAGGTCCAAGCAGAACGTCAGGTTCACGGCTTCGGTGAAGTCCAGAAAGCCAAGCTCCTCCTTAAGGAACTCGAGCCCGATACGGATGGCCAAAATAACCCACGTCGAGGGGAAAAAACCCAAAGCCGTGGCCAAGAACCACTCTGCTCAGCTCTCCAGCAAGACGTCCCGGAGCCTGCATGTGAGAGTACAGAAAAGCAAGGCCGTCTTACAGAGCAAATCCGCTCTGGCCAGTAAGAAAAGAACAGACCGGTTCAATGTAAAATCTAGAGAACGGAGTGGGGGGCCGGTCACCCGGAGCCTCCAGCTGGCAGCCGCTGCCGAGCCGGGCGACAGCAGGCGGGAGGACGGTGGCGGCAAGCAGGAGCTGAAGGACTTCAGGTAAGCCGAGGCTTCCAGGGCCGGAGGAGAGCCGAGCTGCCGAGCGTGGGGGGGAAGACGGTTGGAAGAAAACCATGTTCTTGCCCAATGGCTATTTTTTCCTTTTTGCCTGTAGAATTTTGACGTAAGCATTTAAAGGAAGTAGCTGTCCGTTAATTACATTGGAGGCACGAAGAAGGGTCACTGCTGGGGCCGCCTCAAACAGGAGTTCCCAGCTTTTGTTTCAGACCTAGGACTCACCAAGTGGCACCATTTCTCTAGTAGGGCCAGTTGTGAATTGAAGCCACGAAAGGCATTCAGAATCAGAAGTGCCCTATTATGAAAAGATGCAGAATCCTCTCACACCTCCCTCATATCTTGGGTAACACCTCCATGTCTCTTGTCATTATTTCCGGATCATAGATCCTTGCTTCGGGCTAAGGTAGATCACCGAGTTTATTGAAACCACACTGCAATCTTGTCGGAAATTTCTAGGACTGCAGCATAGTTCTAGTAACGGAGAATGCTTTTATTATCATGTCGTCTGGATTGTGTTGTGATTTGAAAAACTTGGCTCAGACGGGTTGTAAAACAGAATGCGACACCATATTCCTTGTACGATGCCTTACGTCCCCTGCCCCGCTCCCCGCCTCCAGACCTAGGATAACGGACAGGCCCGATTCCGAAGAGGAAGGGGGGGGCACTGGGAGCTGGTCCCTCGGGCAGGCGTGGCAGCCCAGGGCAGGTCGGTGCCTGCGTCCCCCCAGCGGTGGCGTCAGAGTTCGTCTTAGGCTGGAGGTGATGTCAGTTTTCTTCTGTGTCCTCTCTGCATTAAGACTGTTCTCAGCGACACACAAAAACACAGGGCAATAGTTAAATTTGTTATATTGACTTCTCAGACTTTCCAAGTTACCCCAGTAACCAGAGTTGGTAGGAGTTCCTGGGGTAACGCCTGCGGGTGAATCCCGTGTGGCGTGCTCCACCTCAGAGTCTGTGTCACGTACTCCTTTCAGAGTGAGCTGCTCAGCTCAAGGCTGTCTGGGCTGTCACCTTCAGGGTCTGAAAGCTCTTCGGTGTTTCCGGCAGATCATTAGAATGAATTCTGGGGAGCGTCTGCCATGTCGGAGGGGCCACGCGGCCTGCGGTCTCACCGCACGGGGGACGAGGCGGCATGCTTGGTGCTGGTGTGCCTTAAGTCGTGGCTGAAGAAAGATGGAGAGAAGGGTCATTCGCCAAAGGCTGGTCGGAATGACTTACCCTAGGAGTGAAGGTCCCGTTTTTAAAAATGGACTTTCGTAAGTGAACTAAATGATCAGTTACGATAGTTCCAATTCAGCATCGGTCTCTGGCCATGGCACGTGCGTCTATCTGGCATCTGGGAGCTTCGCCCTGGTCAAAGTAAGCACCTGTTTGTCGGCTCTTCAAGCCGCCTGCCTGTAGGGGTTTAACTGTGTACCTGTTTGTGCTCAGGCTGTTCTGGAAGTTCCACAGCAACAGGATTGTTCTTGAACCGGGTTCTTTTCAAGGGTAGAGAACCAGAAAATGCCATCATGTTCACTGTACTAAAAAAAAATACCCCAAGTGGTTGATGCCTTGGAAGGTACTGTGTGCATCCCTGTTTGCGATATTACCTAAAAGAGTCACTCATTCTTTACGGGATCCCATTTCTACAATTCAAGAGTGAGGGCATGAAAAATTAAAGTACTATAAAGATAAACTCTGAGTAACGATACATTTATGAGATTCGTTCCCTTAGCTCTTCCTCCTCCAGTGCTTTTTGAAGAACCCTTAACACTGCAAAGGACCAAAGTGCCTAATAAAATTGTGTCTCTCTTCTTTGCTCCAGTTTACTCTTCATTATTTTGCTTTTATTTGAGAATTAATAGGGTTACGTTGCTGGACTGGATTTGGCCTAAAAGGACACACAGAAGAGTCTGTTAAGCAAACATTGCTGTTGTTTCTGACGGGTTGATGGTAGCGACAGGCCTCTTCTGGGGGCGGCCCCCGTTGGCAGGAGTCGCTGGAGCTGTGCTGTGGGCTCATCGGAAGGACATGTGTCTCACACAGGGGCTGCTTAAAAGTGACCAGAAATTTGGGAAGTACTTTTGGGAAGTAACCAGATGTTCAGTAGGACATCATACTTAACCTACCTGGACACGAGAGTGGGCATTTCTCCAGAGAGCTTATTGTTGTCTTCCTGACATATCAGCGCATTTGGTATGAGACCAGGACTCCCGAGCTCCAGCCTGGGGAAGCTGGTGGGCCACCCCTGTCCAGCCCAGGGCTCTTGGAAAGCCAGCCTCCTCCTCCATCCAGGTGGGACGTATTACACTGGAAAGGAGTTAAACTGTAGTCTGTCCTTTCTCCATGTGTTTCTGCTTATAAATGTTATTCAGGGATGGTTTCACAGCGCAGGTTTAGAAACACTGCTCTGGCTTTGTTTTCAGCGTTAGCCCCTTGCGCATTCAAGGCCTGACTCGCAGCCGGCAGCGCATCCTTTGCCTGTGTGTTTTGCTAGAACAGACTGACGAAGAGCTGGGCTCTGGCCCACAGGCGGTTCACATTTGAACTCCAGTTGGGGGTTGCATAGGTTTTCGAGCCTTGTGAGTGCAGTCAGAGTTTCCCACTTAATGCTGAGGGCTCAGCTGAATTTGCCAGCTGGTCGTTCCCTGGAGCACAAGACATTGCGCTGGTCAGGGTGTAGAAAAGACCTGTTCCGAATCCCCCTCCGAGGACAGAGCAGCAGAGGACGCCAGGTGGGCCACCCATTTGTAGGTTGTCCCGTTACACCTTTCACCCTAGCAGACCATGCCTTGGTCCTACCTTTCTCCGTTATCAGCCCCAACCCACCTGCGTCCTTTGGGACCGAAGATCGATCTGTTGCTGAGGGCTCATTTCCACCTGGTGAGAGACAGAAGGACAAGGAGATTCATTCATTCTCTCCTCTTATCCATCTTTGGTCTTTGTAAATTTCAAGGTGTCTTTACCTTTTTAACGCTCCTTTTTAAGCAACTTCTAAGAAATACTACGTTCCCTTTGGAACACTACAGGGTGCAGAAGCAAAATGAGATAACAGACCAAGTTTTCCCATTTGCCATGAATTGATTTAAAAAAATATAGTGATGTTAATTGTTCACATGCCCATCTCTGCCATGCACCACTCCAAGGAGACCCGCTCGAGGTCCCTCCCAGCCTCTTGTGAGTAGGCTACCCAGTTCCCGTGGACCTTCAGAGGCGTTCTCGTTGTCATGGTAACGTCTGTTGATGAATGGTCTTCCCATCTTTCCTTTAACGTGCCTCAGTTCATCCAAGGTTCTGTTGCGTTGCTGTTTATCTTCAGTTTTCTTGTTTTCTAGGAACTTCCTATAGAAAAGCCCCCCAAACAAAACAGACTTTAATTGACTAAATAAAGATGTCGCGCGCTCAGCTTAGGATAAGCACCATGGCCGAGGTTACGAAATCTCCCAAGCTTGCAAGACTCGTTGAAACTGCCCCAAAAATCCTAACGCACGACTCGTTGTCGGCAGGCTTCTTGTCGCCCGGGCCCGGGTCGGGGTCTCTGCTGCTTCGCCAGAGCGCACTGCGTGTGCTGGCTCCTGGGTGATGGGGACACGAGGAGGAGGACATGTCACCGTGGCCCCGGGGGCTCGGGTCTCAGTGCGGCCCCGGTGTGCGGCACATAGCAGAGAAAGGAATGATTTGAACTTTCTACCTTGCAAAGCAAGTTCTGTTTTAGGAGTGGTGGTTATAGATTTCAGGGATGACGAATTCTGATGCACTCATTCTGAAATGTTGTGGTCACACACCAGCTCTTGATGCCTTTCTTTAAGTGAGTTACGTGCAGAGAGGCACTTAGCGTCTCTCAGCTTGCTTGTTCTGTTTGTTCTTCTCTTACGTATATATCCCGAGCAGATTGCCAGCATAATGGAGAGGAAGCCAGATCCAGATTGGATATGGACTTTTTTTTAAAGGCTTTTTCCAGGGTCACGTTTATATATCCAAATGGGCATTGTCCTCTCAGATGATTGTGTGGCACTAATTCATAACCATCATGTTCTCGGAGACTGTGTAGCAATATGTCTGTGCCCGGGATGCACCGCAGGCCTCCCTCGGTGCATATCCACACGTAAGTATAAATGAATTTACGTGCCAGGTTTTACACTTACGTCTCTCAAAGAGAGCAAAACCCCCCCCACATTGGCCTCTTCCAGAGTGTGTTAAGTGTCGTTTCTCCGTGCATCATATGCCTCCCCTTCTTAATGACTGAGCTGGTGGGAAATGGCTTGGTTTTATTCATGTTGTTTTCTTTGTTCTCAACTTTCACAGTAATCTACCTCTGAAAACGTGCGGTCCGATGCTTGCTCGGTGACTTGTGCCACTTCAGCCCTCTCACGGCCATTCCCATTCTGTTACATTTCTGTTATGGGGACTTTGTGTTGAAATGTTGTGTAAAGCATTTGTAGCAGTTTAAAAATAAAATATTTAAAATTATTTAAATTGTTTTGGACACTTCAATTGTACCGTATGTGATTTACGTTTCACATTTCTGTGTGCGTTGTTAATCTGGAGAGTGTTCCTGTATTGAAGTTCGCTGTGAGTTATTTTAATTGTTCTTGTTGGAGAGTGATACGAAAGACGATTCTAACGAAAAACATTAAAATTTACCATTTGACATACAAAAGGGGTTGTCCATTGTTTTTAACCCATGTAGCCTTGAGAGAGAGGGAAAGAGAGGGAAGTTCATTACAGACGGGAGTGCCATTTGCTGTATTTCCCCTTCTGGCGTGAAATAAATCATGGAGCTTGTCAGCTGTATAAAGAGTGTTTATGCTATTGCTAGCAAGCACTTCATAACTAGAGGGAATTCAAGTGATACATTTTATATCATTGTAACCAATAAAACCACTTTCTAAACCCTCGTCAAAGGACTGCTTTTGTATATCCTTGGGGCAGTGAGGGCGGAGGCGGGGGGCGGGGCGGGGCTGGTGGGGGCTGCGCCTGTGCAGACACGGGCCACCCTGGCCACCTCTCCCCCCTTGCTGGGGCTTGGCAGTTGCTGAGTGTTAACCTACTCACTACCGTCCAGAGGGTAAACGCATAGTCGGGACCGGGGTGCCGAGAACTACCTTGTGAACTCCTGTTGCCAAGACGGAAATAAAGAATTTCCTGCGTGGGGTCTCCGCCTCCTCCGCTTGGCGACTTTTCATTCCAGTTTGGGGGTTTTTATTTTTCTGAATCCCTGGAAGAATGAAACAAGGTGTACATTTGTAATTCACTTCTATGGAATTTTTTTTTTAATTACAAACGATTGAACATAAGCAGTTTCATAAAGCGCTCCGCGGCAGCACCTGCCGTTCCTTACTTTCTTCCTGTGTCTGTGTGTTCTTGCATCTGACGGAAAGGCAGTGAAGCCGCAGGTGTGAGCAGCCTCCCTTGGCCAGACGGGCCCACCTCTGGCTTAGGATGCGCCCAGGTTGCAAAAACCCAGCGGGGAAGAGACACGTGCAGAGGAGAGTGGTGCTGACGGGAGTTTCAGAGTAGCTGTCAGGACCCCTTGTTTTAAAGGTTCTGCTAAACTGAGCGCTGAACTCGCCCCGTGCCCTGTTGAGGAGTTGAGCCTTGTGAGATCAAGCACCGCCCTGGGAAGGAGACGTGGGTTTTCCGTCACGGCCCGAGCGCCCGCGTTCATCCATCCTTCCGTGTGGTGGGGGACGGGCATCCAGCGGGTGGCCTGTGTGTCCCTGCCACCGGTGGCTTAGCCTTGGGCAGGTTCCCATGTGCCAGAGCGGGGGACAGGTTAGCTGGTCTCAGTCTTCTGTCCAGAAGGAGGTCTTGTTTCAGTGGGTACGGACGCCCCCAGACTGAAAGAGCAGGACCAGGTCTGCCTCCTTGGGACCGACCCGGGCGCGGCCAGCAGTGAGTCCCCAGGATGCCCTGTACCTCCCACCCCGCCAGCAACAAGCTGCCCGAGTCTGGATGCTTTCACTCTTCATGGAGGGCAACGTTTTAAAAAATTCAAAAGGCCAGTAACTGAAGCCTTCTGTGTCTGCTCTCGCTGTGATTACAAACCCTGCCCCGGGCTGGTGGTTCTAACGGGGCTGCCGCAGGTGCTTTCTCCGAAGATGGTCCACAGACTCACGTTAACTTCCTGAGCACCTGCTACAGACCTGGCCCTGTTGAGGTCCCTGGTGACCTCAGTGGATGAAAATCCTGGTCCTTGTGGAACTTAACATTTGTTGGGTGGTCTCCCCTGTTTATACTTCCTGTTGAGAGTGCCACTTTGTCACAGTTTTCCGAAGGCTGGGTGCTCTAGAACATCCCTCTAACTTCCTATCTGAGGATGGGTATCCAGGTGGCTGCAGTCTTAGTACTTCGCAAAAGCGACTCTACTGTAGCTCATTTACTGCATTTGGTACTTGGGTGGATTCTCATTTGATACCAAACCTTCGAATGGCTAGGCCTATCCATAAAGTATAAACGTTCACCTTGAGAGTGGAGTGGAGTGAGGTGGGGGAGAGAAAGGCTGACGTGGATGCCACGGCCCCATTGCTCTATAAAAATTTTTTCTTTAAATGTCTTATTTTTGAGAGAGTATGAGCGGGGGAGGGGCAGAGAGCGGGAGACAGAATCCGAAGCAGGCTCCAGGCTCCAAGCTGTCAGCACAGAGCCCGACATGGGGCTCGAACTCGTGAATCGTGAGATCCTGACCTGAGCCGAAGTCAGACACTTAACTGAGTCACCCAGGTGCCCCAACCAAAGCCACATTTAAAGACCAGGCTGATGGTGAGAGGAAGTGGTTTGCCATTTGTCATTTTTTGGGAGACCCAGTAGCCCGGGGCCTCTTCCCTGCCAACCAGCGCCAGCCTTGCCGCTCCCACTTCGGGATCTCCTCCTTCAGACACCATCCTCGGGAAGCACCCCCAAGGAGCGTGTTCTGGAGTGTAGAGAGGGAGCAGATTGCCCTGAGAGACTTGAGGTGGGAGGACTGGAGGGGACGTGGCAGGGGCCGGCAGCCTGTCGGGACCCGAGGAACCACAGCCCTGCGCTCCCGTGTAGCGCTTCTCAGCCTTCATGGTAATGTCCGTGTAGCCCTTCATTGCCTGAGCACTGGGGTGTTCCCGTCCGAGGTCCGAGTTCTGTCTTGTCTTTTCCACTGTTTCTGAAGGTGGTGGAGTGGGCGGGGTCACCTGGGAGGTGGGGGTAAAGAGCTAGTCTTGAGCCCTGAGCCGGGCTGTGGAAACACACGTGTAGTTCACGGAAAGAAGAGATCAGCCTCCCGGGGAAGAGCAAGGCCAGCTGGGTGTGCAATTCTTTTCTCAGCCAGTATTCCAGGGTCACGGCCCGTTGGGTCCCTCCCTCTTGGTGCCTCTTGACCTTTTTCTGAGAGCTTGCCTACAAGATGCAGGACCTTTACTCTGTGCTAGGAGATTTAAAAAAAATACATAGTAGGAGCGAGATCCAACTGGTAGGCATGATGGCTTCCACGTTACTGTTAAAATTCTTTTTTAGACAAAATGAAAACTGTCAGAAAAGGTTGGATGGAATAAAAGAGGTTTGAGCAGGTGTGACAAAGAGAAACGTAACAGGGTTCATCGGCCCATCCGTTGGGGCTCTGTGGCCAGTCTCCTATTGGGGACTGCCCAGGTCGCCCACCGTGCACCCCCTTCCCGGTCTCCAGCCACATGGTGCAACCCCACCTTCCCAGGCTTGTGCTTGCTTCCTTTCCCAAGTGGGTTTGGGAACGACCTGATAAGCCTTGTGAACTTGACAACTTTCTAGTGCTTTCTGTGCGTGAGGGACTGTGCTATAAGCCTCTTTCAGACTTGACAACAGCACCTTGAAATTGGTATCACTTGCAGTTAGGGAAACAGACCCCAGGGGAGTGATTTTGTTCCGGACCACACCACTCACTCTCAAGTGGCAAGTTGGGATTTGGACTGCCTCCATGCTACGCCATCCTGTTGATCATTTTTATAGTTTCCTAAGTTGCATTGTCTCTAAATGTAGGCCTTGATGCCCTCTCTAAAGGTTTTCTGGCTTTGTGAACAAGTAGAATCATCACTGTGGGTCGGAGACTTCCAGTGCAGCGGGACTGCAGACCGGCAGGGGCTGTCCCTGGGAGACTCATGCCCAGTGTCATGCCGACCGTGCGCTAGGCCTCTACCTGCCCTGGGCCTTTCAGCCATCTGCCTTTGTAGGTCAGTCTGCTTACTCATGAAAAATCTGCGTCATAGAAGCCAAGCTCCCTACAGTAACAGCGTTTGATTTAGAAGGTGGTTCTAAAGTAGGGGCCCTGGGGCTCATCAGGAGCCTGCCTCAAATGCCACGTGAGAACCTTGACCTGTCGGGCATTAGCCCAGAAAGATTGGAGTTGACCCAGGCTTACCTTTCACCCCAGCAAAGAGTGCAAAAGAAAGGGGTGTTCGTAACTTTCTGTGGATAGTTATTTCCGAAGCGGAGGATTAGAGCCTGGAGGGTTTGTGCAGGTTTTGTTTACCTTCTGGGTTAAGAACAGGAATTGGGAAAAGCCGTCAAGACCATGCATTCAATTACTTGCCGTTGAAAAATTACATGCTGTCATGAGCCACGTCAAGGGTTTTGGAAATATTTCCAGAAGAGTGAACTTCAACTGTTGGGATAAGAGCATTTGTCCGTGCCGCTCTCTTCTGCCTCACGTAGAAAGTGACCCAAAATTCAGGCAGATGTTCCAGAAAACATAAATGTCTTACGGAAGGAGTTAGTGCCTGAGTGTGCCTTCCTGTGGCCAGCTCGCCACCCGCCGCAGGAAAGCCACACCGAGAAACTGCCCAGTGAGGGGGGCGTCTCGGGAAGGAGGGGCCGCTGCGGCAGGTTTGTGCCCCGAGTCAGGACACAGCACATTTCCGTATCCATGTTCGGACAGGCACCTGCGTTAGAATCTGGGATTCCGTTTGGATAACTCCCGAGTCTTAGCATTAAATCTAAATGTAAACTTTACACAGGAATCACTAAAGAAAACACCTGGCGTGTGGTGTACAGGTAAGTCAGTAGTAAGAGGGGATGCAGGCCTTAGGCTACAGTTGGGGCAGTTTTATTTTTTAGTTTAGAAATAAGAATTTCAGCCTGAAATCATTGCGTTTGTTGTAGTCTTTAATAATTGCCCCCACATACACGATCTTAACATTCTCTGTCGGAATGAGGTTATTTGAGACTCATATGGATTCGATTTTCCTTGCAGTAACATTCAGCTCTCACTGGCTTTTTATAATCCTGTCCAAACCTTGCCAGCCCAGCTCGAGTTCAGGAACGTTTTCATATGGCTTCTATTACCGAAGCTATTATTGGACTTGTGAATTTCGGCATGTTCTCCTGGAGGGTTGCAGTTGGCCAGCCATTCACAAAACGCCTTTTCATGGCCAGTCTGGGTCACGGGGGTGTCGGGCTGCAGGTCCGATGGACGCTGCCTGGGTGCTGGGCCCTGAGAGGGCCCTGGGGTGTAGCTCCGGGCCGAACGTGCGTGCCGGGCCCTGTTCGGAGTGCCCCTCAGTGCTGGGCTGCTCTGACACTCCCCCGCCACCTGAGGGAGGTGGCCTGTCCGTTCACCGAGAAATGGACCGCGTCTGAGGGTCAGCGTCCCTGGGATCGCTGGGATTGTGTCCCACAGATGTAGCGCTCAGTGCAGCCCGCAGACAGGCCCTTTGATTCCATGCCCTTAACTGCAGTGACATCTCACGAGTCACCCCCCCCACCCCCCCAGGTTTTGCACAGCTATGTGTCTCCCAGATGACTGGTGCTGATGTCATCGCCCAGAGGGGGCGTTTGTTGGAGAGGCTGTGTGGCACCGTGGGAATAAACATTGGCCTTGAACCCTCGCGATCTGGGGCTCAGTTCCCCTGGGAACCGCTGGGCCCCGAGGCAGGCCACGCTGCTGGCTGAGCCATGGCCGCCCCACCTGCAGGTGGGTAGGGTGTGTGCTCAGGACATGGGCCGTGCTCTGGGGGTGGGGGTGGGGGTAAGCCCTCGCTGTGGCCGACCCCACCCTGGAGGCCCGGCCCCACTGAGGAAGCCTCAATCTTCTGGGGGGAAAGGGTGGCACCTGAGAGATGATGGTCCATGAGGGACTTGGAAGGAGCCCCTGATGAAACCGCTCGTGCTTTTCAAGGCCAAGAAAGAGCAAGGATTCCTTCATGGCAACTGACAGACCTCAGTTTACACGGGTTTCCCCAGAAAAGACGGTTCCCCACCTTTGGGGAGATTGGAACGTGTTTTAGGATGTTACAAATGCTCCTGAGGCCCTCCAGGGCCGGCCCCTTCCCTCCATCGGGGCGCACCGAGTGGGTGGGGGTGCTGGGGAACCCTCAGTGCCCTGGCCTCCCTAGAGACCCTGGTGCTAGCAGGGTGGCCGGCCGTGACCACACGCAAATGGAATTCGAGGCTTGGGACTTTCTGATGGCCTCTGGCCTTCCACGAGGGATGGTGTGGTGCGGGCCAGGCATGGCCTGGTTTTCAGGATTTGCTGTGATTTCATGACAGGCAGCCGCAGGTAAATGTAGGTAAGGGTGTTGATTGGCTCTGGACATGGAGCTGCTGAGAAGCTGTCTCCTCTTCCAAGAAGCCTTCCCTGGCCATCCAGTTGGCAATCCTGCCTTTGGTCTCCTCCATCTCCTTACCCTGCCCTCCTGGTCTTGGGGGGGCCACTTAACTCCTCCGTGCGCTCTTACCTGTTACCGGTTTGTCACATTTGTTTATTAAACGTCTGCCTTCCTACAGTGAGCATTCTGCCCGGGAGGAGGGACCTTTGTGTTCACTGCCGCTTTGCCAGCACCTGCGACAGTGCCTGGCGGGCAGCAGCCCCTCAATAAACACTTGGTGGCTGAATAAAATCCTTGAAGCCTGGCTTTCTTACTCACCGGCTCTGTAACCTCGGGCAAGTTACTTAACCTCTCTGAGCCCCGCTTTTCCCTTCTGCGAAATGGCAGTAAAGATCTGTCCGCAAATAACGGTCCGAGGACCGAGGATGGTTGTGAAGACAGCAGGCGGGGCTGTGCCGACCACAGGTGCCGCCTGCCGACCACAGGTGCCGCCTGCCGTGGCCACATGCCTCGGTCACGTTAGCGGCCACGGCTCTTCCTGAAAGATGCCTTCTCGAACTTCCCTGGGGATCTGACGGAAAGTTGCGGCTGGTGCTCTAAGCCGACTTGCTTTGACAGTAGGAGACGTTATGACACACAGGCAGCTGGAACATTCCCTCCTGGTCCCCTGCCTCTGCCCACGCGCAGGGACAAAGCTGTCAGGTGGTGGGGACGCTCTGTGGAGCGTCTGCCGGGCCGGAGCTGCTCCCGTTCTGCATCAGGCACTCCCACCCGTCACAAGTAAAGAGAAGGAGCCATAAAACTTGAAAACCCATTTTCAAGCCCGGGTGAGGACGAGGGTGACTCATTTTGTCACCGCCTCTCCACACGATCTCTCTTGGTTTTGAATTTCAAGGCCCAAATGGCAGGTTTTAAGAGCCAGGCACAGAAGAAAACCGTGGTTAGCTCTGTAAAGTCACGAAAACCTAACCAAGGAACGCCCGCCCACCGAGATGCCAGCAGAAGGGTGATCGCTGATCATTTAAAAAAATTTTTTTTAACGTTTTATTTATTTTTGATACAGAGACAGACAGAGCATGAGAGGGGGAGGGGCAGAGAGAGAAGGAGACCCAGAACGGGAAGCAGGCTCCAGGCTCTGAGCTGTCAGCACAGAGCCCAATGCGGGGCTTAGAACCCACGAACGTGAGATCTGACCTGAGCCAAAGTCGGAGGCTTAACCAACTGAGCCACCCAGGCGCCCCTGATTGCTGATCATTTGAAGTGCTTGCTAGCCGCTGTTCCCAGGGCTTCCCATGGATTCCCCCCTGTAGTCATCGCGTCAAGTCTGGGCAGTCAATACTTCTGTGTTCTCCCGTTTTCCACACGGCACTTTGCCCGACACCACAGCCATGTGGCTCCATCTCCATCATGAGTCCTGTTCTCCCGCCCACCCCTACCCGCGGGTCTGGGGGTGAAGCCCCTGACACCCGCTCTGCCTTTAGTGGCAACAAGGAGATAGATCTGGCTTCTTAGTCTGTAGCTGCCCGTGATGCTAAGACCTGGTGCAGGTGAGCACAGGCCCTGCCCCTCCCGGTCCCAGTGCGTTGTGTGTGTGCTTGGGAGACGGGACCGAGTTGTTTCCACAGCAGGCCTGGCGTGACACCCTGCCCTCCCCCCACCCCCATCCGGGGACTGACTGGTTCAGAGGGTCAAACCTTGCCTGCTCCCCAGCGTCCTCTTTTATCCCTTGTCTTTCTATTGGCGAGCCTTCCTAAGCCACGGCTGGCCAGTAGGTTTCCAAATGTGCATGGGGAGGACCTGCTTGGGGTGCGCACAGCCTTGCTTCGGGGGTGGGGTTGCGCTCAGGGAAAGGGCCAGGCTGAGTGCCTGGTGTCCTCCTTCCTGCCGCCCACCCCCCTCCCCTGGGATAGCAGGAAGGGATGTCTGTGGTCTCACCCTTCTGCTACTTGCCTGCTTTTAAGAAGAGCACTGGGGCGCCTGGGGGGCTCAGTCGGTTAAGCGTCCAACTTCGGCTCAGGTCATGATCTCACAGTTCGTGGGTTGGAGCCCCGCGTTGGGCTCTGTTCTGACAGCTGGGAGCCCAGAGCCTGCTTCTGATTCTGTGTGTCCCTCTCTCTCTGCCCATACCCCACTCATGCTCTGTTTCTCTCTCAGTAATAAATAAACATTAAAAAAAATAAAAAAAAACTGCACTAGACCTAATTTCGCCTTTCCTGGAAGGCTCAAGGCATAAGCATCAGTTAATACTTGGTTGTGTCTCTCTGTCCTCAGAGAGAATTCAGGTGCACAGCTTCCTGAAGGTCTTTTGAGAAGGATGCACTCCTCACCACCTCCTTTTTCATCCTTTATGGATCTTGTCTTGTTCCCCTTCCCCCCCTACCGCCCCCCCAGGTCCCCAGACGCTTCTGTCAGTTGTCGATGACTGAGGCAGCTAGCTAGCCCTCCTGTTAACAGGGTGCGCAAACGGAGGTGGTGGGCGGGCCCTGAGAACACCCGAGAACCTCCCGGTGGGCCAGGCGCGCTAATAGCAGAACGTGGGTTTTTGGCTTGATTTGCTTACTCGTTAAAATTGGTCATGGCTCTTGGTTCTTTGCTGGTACGTGACGCTGCTGGGCAAGCGACCTTGAGATAGAGTGTTAGGTGTAACAGACACACGTGGAGTGCTTTTTTTCCCTTTCAAGCTCCTGAGGACCCGTGCGTTAGAGAAACGATTTGTGGGGAGAGTGACATAGACATCCGGGTCCCGGCGACGTGTGCGCAGGCTTCCTAGGCAAAGGGGTGCTGCTAGGGGACGTGCCTTTGGCCCCAGACAGAGTAGTTTTTCTCCTCTTGGCTGGATGCCCAGCCTTTATGTTTGAACAGAGACTCTATTTAGTGCTAAGTGCGAGCTGGTGGTTGACGCTGGAAGGGAGTACGTGGAGTTCACCCCATCTCCTTACTTGGTGCACAGGCTGATCAACCTGCCGGTGATTTTCCCCTCTCTCTCTCTCTCTCTCTCTCTCTCTCTCTCTCTCTCTCTCGGGATCTTGCTCCAGAAGCTTTTCAGAATTCCCCTAATAACCAGTACGTAGGTTTCTAGGTGTCTCCTACTCCTACCGTTACCGTTTATATGGAGGCTCTTTTGATCGAATTTTGCGAGCCAGGTCCGTGCAAACCTGCAGGCTCCGACCCCTTTGCTGCATCTCAGTAAATCGCTGCCAGATATTGTAGTTGAAGTCTGCGCTGTTTCAGATGACCTCATCACCATAATTAGGATGACTCTGTCCTTTAAACACTATTTATAAAAACGAGAGAGGCAGCCGGTGTCTAATTAAGGCGATGTCCTGAATGTAGGTGGGCAGCTGCTCAGGTGAGGGGTCGGGGTATTTTGCCGGCCCGGGTGCGTTGTCTTGTTACCTTCTGCTCCAGGGGCTGTGTTCCCGCCAGGTGTTTCCGGGGGCGTGAAGGGGCCCTCGCTGGGGCTGTCCCTCCTCCCGGCAGGTTCACCTACTGGACCACCGACATCAAAACCACCTGGGAGGCTTATTTAAAACTCCAGACCTGCTAAGCCATCATCCCTGGGGCGGGTCTCTGAACTCTTGTTTTTTATCAGCTTCTCCAGTGAGTCTCCCCAGAACTTAGGAGCTCTCCTTTGGGTCTTCACAGAACAAGTGACGTGGTGTCGCCACATCTGAGCATTGAATTTGCTTCCAGTTTTCATTTGAAATGATCTTTTGTTTATTAGCGGTGTCTTGGAGGTGGTAGTTTTCAGTTCTGAGAACGCATCACGGAACATTTCTCCTTGATCCTAATGAGCCCCGTGTGACAGGTGAGCGAGGTGGCTCCACAGGGACACTTCTAAGTGTCGGGGCCATGGTGGCATTGAGGGTTTCCGCCTTGTCCAGTGTTGCTCTCCGTGCATCTTTCTGAGGGCAGCAGGTGGCCTTTCACTATTAACTCGTCTAGCCCTGGGCTGCGTCCTCCCTGCCAGCGTGCTCGCCAGGCCCCAGCACCCAGCACCCGTGCAGCACCCAGCACGTGGTAGGTACCCGCTCGGCATCTCTGGAATAAAAAGGAAAAAAGAAGTCTCCAAGAATGAGAGTCCGAGGCACCACTGGGTTATCTGACCCTAATTTAGGAGGCTTTGGCTTAAAGTGTAAATTTGGGAGCAATTAATGTTGGCAGCTGAATAGCGTGTCCGTTGGTTAAGTAAATGGTCAGTGGAAATCGGAGTGAAAGAGAAGGATTGGTGATTTGGTGATAGTGAATACAACCAGCGTTCAAGGGCCACCACTTCAGGGCACGGTCCTCAGGGTTACGGACGTCCGGGGAACGCCAGTCAGGAAACGGTAGAGTCCGGAAGGAAAGTTGGCTTGGAGGTCCGTGCTGCTGCTGGCTCCTGCATTCCGCGTTACCGGTGGGTCTCTTTCCGCTCTGATCTCCCCCGTGCGCACAGGCTGCCTGTGACTGTGACCTCGGGGTAGCACTGTCCCGAAATTCCTTTCTAGTTTTAAACCCTTTCCTCCAGTTTTTGGCTCTGAAAACAGGGTCCCCCTCCCTCTGTCACCAGCTTTAACTCTGCCTCCTGATCCGGGACATCCCCTAAGGGGTCCCTCCCTCGTGGAACCTCCGCATAACACGGCAGTGGCTTTAGTTCTGCTCGAAGCTTTTCCTCTTAGAGCTTTTTAAAAAAATTTTTTAAAAATGTTTTATTTATTTTTGATAGAGCATGAGGGGGGGGGGCAGAGTGAGAAGGAGACACAGAATCTGAAGCAGGGCCCAGGCTCTGAGCTAGCAGTCAGCACAGAGCCTGACGCGGGCCTCAAACCCAGGAACGTGAGAGCTGACCTGAGCTGAAGTCCGAGGCTTAACCGACTGAGCCACCCAGGCGCCCCTCCTCTTAGAGCTTCAACGCTGGCTGATTTCATGACGTCACCCTCCCCTGACGGCCCATGCTGGATACTCCTGTTCCCCCAACTGCGCCTGCTTCAAGGTATCCCTCACCTTGGCCTTTCCCCACACACTCGCTTTCGAGGTACTGGGGGATGTGAGCCCCCTGACGGGGTCACGGGGGAGGCTCAGGGCTCACCCCGTGTCACCATGGCCTTCTAGGCCAGCACAGCCGCCGCTGCGTAAGGAATAGCGCGTGGTCGTCTTCCGGAGCGCCTCTCCCAGAACTTTTGTTACAATTCCAGCGGTGGAGACAGTGAAAGACAGTTGAAGCTGTGGGTTTTTCCGTTCGGTCACCCTCCCTGGTGACGGGTGCCCCGCGCTCCCTCTGGAGCGCCTCCTGACACCCCCGCGGGGAGCGCCCACGCGCTTGCGTCCCCAGACGTCAAGTTAAACGCTGCCAGAAGTCAGTTGTATTTGTTCCCAAGCCTGTTTGTGCTGTGTGTGTCTGTGATTGTGCCCGTACGCCGCAGTTAAATAGTATCCAGACCAACAAAATACGAGCATAGAGTCGTTTATGAAAAACAAGTCGGATGCTTCTGAAGGCTCACAGTAATTTGCTTAAAAACTGTCATTCAGTTAGGTGTGGGCGAAAAACCACTAAAAATTTGCCTGAAGGCAAAGGAGGATTTCGCACTCAGATTGTTTATAAGTCACTTAAGTTCTTTGCTCCACTTGATTTAATTAATTGATTATTTATTTTTTAAATATGGAGCAAACCTGGGGGAGGGGCAGAGAGAAAGAGAGGGGGAGGGAGGATCCCAAGCAGGCTTCGTGCTGTCAGTGTGGAGCCCAAAGTGGGGCTTGAACTCAGCAACTGTGAGATCATGACCTGAGCCAAAACCAAGATTTGGACCCTTACCGACTGAGCTGCCCAGGTGCCCCTGCCTGACGCGCTTTAAATAGTAACTGGAAGTCACAGGTGACTGCGGGTGTCATTTAGTTGGGAAGGACAGCGGAGGTCTTCGGCCTCGGTGCGTCCATACCTTTACCCATCCGTTGAGTGGGTGCAGGGCCAGCGCCCGGGGTAGCGTGCCGGCCGCTGCTGAGGGTGTAGCGGTGACGGACACATGTTCCGGTGGGGAGATAGTGTGAAGGAGCAAGGAGCTACACAGAATGTCAGGTAGTGAATGGTGTGGAGGGAAGTGAAACAGGGAAGGGGGAGGTAGGGAGATCTGGAGTCGGAATGGGGGCGACCATTGAAAATGTGAGGGTCAGAGAGAGTCTGGCTGGAAGGGGAACCTTGAAGCAAAGACTTGGAAGTGAGGATGCAAGCAGGGGGGCCTGGGGCAGAAGGAATAGCAAGTGCAAAGGTCCTGAGGCAGAAGCGTCCTTGGCATGCTCAGGGAACACTGGGGAAGCCGGCTTGGCTGAAGGGGAACAAGGGAGGGGAGAGGAATAGGAGATGAGGTCGGGGGCGGGGTAACTGGGGGCCATTGCAGCCATTGTAAGTAAAGACTTTTCTTATACTCTGAGTGGAAGGCATTGGAGGGCTTTGAAGGGAGGGGAATATGGGATGCCATGCCGTTTAATAGAATCTCCTTTGTTGATCTGGTGAGGATAGACTGAATGAAAAGAGCCAAGGGTAGAAATATAGAGTAGGAATCGAGTGTGGTAACCCAGCTCAGGAGCGATGATGGGCGGACGGGAGGGTGGCAGTGCAGGTATGAATAGCAGAGGCATTGTGGGTGGGTTTTGAAGGTGGAGCCTCAGGTTTGCAAAGGATCGGACGAGGATCGGATGGGGATCAGATGGGGATCGGATGGGGATTGGATGAGAGACGTCCAGGATGATGACGGGCTTTTTTCACCTGTGCATCCACACCCAGGTGATTTTTATTTATTTTTTGTCATTAAGTGATGCGATGAAAGACTGAAATCAGAGCGGGCATGTGGGGTGCGTGTGCACTTGGCGTTTGCTTTTGGGTGTATGAAGTTTGAGAGGCTCTCAGCTTGAAGTTCAGAGGGAAGGGCCCGCCGGAAGGGTAAATCTGGGTGTCCTCCGAGCACGCATGGTATTCAAGGCCACGAGACTGCAAGTCCCCACGAAAGCGGGGGTAGGTAAAGAGGAGACTCCCCAGGCGGAGTCTGGGGGGGCGCTCCGGTGCTGAGGCTTGGGGAGATTTGGAAGAAGCCTGGAGGTGTTCTGGGCCGAGGGCGTGCGGGGAACCCGGGTGGCATCTGATGGCGGCGGCAGTGGGTTCAGAGGTGGCTTCGCGTGCTGGAGGTCCCCCTCCTGGACTCCAGGGGACGGTCTCTGCTTTGTATCTCTCGGGGCTTTTTCTCCGTGCCGTCGGAGATCAGACTGTGTCTGGACTCGTGCAGCAGGTGGAGATGCCCCCGGAGGTACCCAGGGAGGTATCTCCATCGAAGGCATCCCTGGGCCTCCTGCCCTTTGCCCAGGGCTGCTTCCGTCTGGAAATGACCTGCAGCAAGGCACGCTCGAGACCCCACCGAAGACGCAGGGACTGGCCTGCTGCGCCCAGTCCGCGGGATCTGCTGCCTGTAAAGAGCCAAAGACCGTTGTTCACGGTTCAGAGGACGGCCCAGGGTAGAGACCCGGGGGTTCCGGCTCCAGTCTTCTTCAGATTTGCGGATTCCCTGAGACCCAGGTACAAAAGGAGGAATTGTCCCTTGTAGTGACAGTTCTCTCCCCTTCCCCAGAGAGTGGCCGTCACCTCTTCTGGGGGTCCCATCTCTTCTTCCTGGTGTGTTAAAGGAAGTTATGCTGTCTACACTCTCTCTGCCTTCCCTCCTCCCTCCCCCATTAAGCAAAAGGCAACATGGTAAAGAGAAGCAAATCCCGAAATACCTAAGTCTCAGGGTGTAAACAGAAACTGCATGTGCGTGCGCACACACACACACACACACACACACACACACACAGTGTTTCTGTGGTCAGTTCCCGTGTTCTGTGCGCTCTGGTAGCCTCTGTTTCTCACACTTTGTCATTATGTATTTCTATATCATGCAAATAATGACCTTCCCTTGCTAGGACTCGTGCCCCATGAGGACAGAGATCGGGTTTGTTTGGTCTCGTGCTGCGTCCCTGGGGCCTAAGCACAGGGCCCCGTATATCATAGGTGCAAGGCCAGCACACTTCAGCAAGTGTCAAGGCTAACTCCCCACGAGGACCCACGACAGCACATGGACATGTGCAGGGTTGGAGACTGACACAGATGATACCAAATCGAAGTCAGGACGTACTTCTTCCTATGGCTGGTTTCAGAAAATTGCTGTTCTAAGAGGCTAAATTTGATTTAAATTAAAGTGTGTGGGGGGGGAGGGGGGTGGGTTGTGGCGTCCGTCCCGGAGGCTTAGCCTGGATCAAAGCCATCCTCTTGCAGACTTCTCATTGTGCATTCAGAGGACGTGTCTGCTTGGCCTCCACTTTGGCCCAGAGCAGGCACTCAGTAGATAGTTATCAGATCAATAGGGGGCATAACTTTGGAGTAAATGACAGTCTGCGTCCTCCTCCTGGGAATTTATACCTCCTGTGCGCACATTAAAGGCTCAGCAGTCCTGCACGGACGCACCTGTTTGGCTTCTGGAGCCCGTGCTCTGGAGGTGAATGGCTCGGGCTTGGATCCCGGGTCTGCCTCTTGCCAGGGCCGTGTTCCTGGGCAAGCTGCCGAACGTCTCTGGGCCTCGGTTCCTCCTGTGTGAAACGGAGCAGCGCCCGTCTGGTTTGTAAAGGGCTCGCGAAGAGTCAGGCTGTGACCGCCGTGGTGCCGATGATGACATTTGTGGCATCTGGGGGCGCTGGTTCTACTCACCCTTGGTTTGGGAAATGCTGGTTACACGGAAGACGCATAAGGAAGGTTTTCATTCTGCACCTGCCAGTACCCGGCTGGGAGTCCCTGGACCTCCCCAGTGTTACCTGGCTGGGCCGGGGGTCTGTCCCCCGCAGGGAGGGAGCCTGGCAGAGTGAGTGGGTCGCACAGCAGATGAAGTGCACCGTCCTGGGGAAGCCCAGGCAGCCCAGGGCAAAGTCGGCTGGCCTGGGTCCCAAGTCTTCGAGCCCCTGCCAGCGTCCTCTGCCCACCCATCCCAGCCCTGCCCGCTGCAGCCTGTCCAAGTCAGCCAGGGCACAGGAGGAGGGCGCTGGGGGTGGCAGGGCAGTGCAGGGAGATGGGGCGGGTGCACGAACAGACTCCCCCCACTGTCTGAGGATGAGGCCTCCAGGCCCACGGTCCATGGTGGCCTTGCCGTGGGACGCGTCCTCACTGACACACAGCATGGGTACCTTCCGTGGGACGCCACGGATAGAGCAGTACCCATGTCATACAGGGCTGCCAGGCCTCCGACACGAGCTGCGTGGGACACCTGGGTGGCACAGGGACCCCCTGACCTCCCCCAAGCTTTCTCCCCTAAGGTAGCCACCTCTTATCATTAGTGTCCTGGGAGGGGCACCAGACAGCAAGATCTAGAAACTCTAGAGCAGAGCCGCACGGGGCTTAGGAGACATTCAGTCCCGACGGCTCCAAACCATGCAAGCGTGTGTCCCCGGAATTGACCTCGTCTCTTTTTCTTTGGCTTGAGTCAACTGTCAAAGCTGGAATGGCCATAATAACGAAGTCTTCACATCTTTACAGAGTTTTGCTGTTAAAAGGAGCTTTTCCATCGGCCCTCGGGGAGGCTCATCAATGCCTTCTGTCCCAAGACGTTGGCACCTGCTGTAGGTGTGTGTTCTTGACACAGACAAGTCCTCTGTCTGGACACGGTCGTATTGTTTGCGATACCTGTCGGCCGCCTTTCTGGTCTTAGTTGTTTCCTGTTGAGGAAAGCCGTCTGTTTCTGCACAGCGAGAGGGGACAGGGGACGGCGTGGGGGATGTGCTAGAGCTGGGTGGGGGCAGGAGCACCGTGCGGGAACAGGTGTCTGTCCTGCTGGGGCCGAGAGGGCTCGGCGGGGGCGGTTGGCTGTCTTCCGCAGGCGTGACGCCTGCAGAGTTGGGGTCACAGAACTGTCGTGAAAGTGGGACCCGGTCCCACGGCTTGTGTGGGGCCTTGGCAGTGAGAGAGGCCTTCCGGGAAGTTCCTCCCCGGGGCGGTTGGGTTGTCAAGCAATGTGGACGGGTGTGTTTGGAGGTTGGAACCCATCAAGATCTGCCCCTTGCTTGTTCAGGGAGTGTCCAGGCACCTCTCTTGCCAGGCTTGGTGGCAGACAGGTAGGTGGGTGAGACAGGAGCACAGATCCAGCCTCCGGGGCTGGAGTTGTCTTGCCCCAGGGTCCCCTGCCTCCTGCGGCTCCTTGTTCCCAGTCCCAGTCTGCTGGGCTGCACTCTGTCCTACCTCCCTATTTTACTGTCCCCTCGCCGCTTCCTCAGAACGCCCTGCTGTGTGACCCTGAGCGACCTCCTCGCTTGGCCTCCTGTCCTCACCGAGAGCAGAGGGCTGCTTGGCATGGCCGCGGGGGCCCCTGCCGCTCTGCCAGTCTTGCCAGGGCAGGAGGTGCCACCACGGCAGGGATCTCCCCGCAGGCCGGGCCAGCCTTCCTGTGGACTGGCTTGCGCTGGGAGCTGTCACAAGCTGGGTATTGGGAGGTCAGGTTTGGGGAACTAATGTCCTCTGAAGACCTCAGGTCCTGGCGTGAAAGCCACACAAAGCAGGGTCACAGTTGGTGTTTGGGATGCACGGTGGCCAAATCAGGGGCTGGCACGGGCACGTGGCCTCCTTCGGGGCTGGTGGGAGGGGAGGAGGCTCTGTGCCGACAGGCTGACTTCAGCTCAGGAGTCAGATCTGTGTGCATTCTGGCTCCCTCCCTCTTTGCCTTCCTCCTTCCCTCTGTCCTTACCCCTTTCCCATCTATTCCCACCTCTCTGTGTGACCCGAACCAAGTTACTTAACTTCTCTGTGTCCATCTCCCTAGCCAGAGTAAAGGCACAATAACCCTTGTCACCTGGTTACAGGGACTAGGAAGTGAAAACACCATCTAAGCACAGAGCGGGCCGGGCTGGCGTTACCCACCCCTAAGGGTTAGCTGCGGGCCCCCACCAGCACCCCTGCATCCACCTAAAGGCCAGTGGTTTCAAACCTTTGCCCCTGTTCCCCCAGGGCCACCTCCACTATCCTCTCCCAGGCTCTGGAGCCGGGCCCCTCTTAAGCATGGCCACCTAGTGCCACGTGGTCTGCACTTGACTCCCTGCTGAAGGTGCCTGCCAGCCCCACGCTACCCAGGCTTCAAGGTGCAGGTCCCCAGGGAGCTTGTTAAAATGCAGGCTCTGACCCAGGAGGTCTCTGGGGCGGGGGGCTGAGCAGCTGCATTTCTAACAAGCCCCACGGGACCATGGGCCACACGTTGAGGAGACAGATCTCCACTGTGGCTCTCAGAGCTGGCTGTTAATATGTTCAGCCTGAAGCCCGACTCCTGGCCTCGTGGGTGGCTGGCCTGTGGGTAAAGGGTTAACTCCATTTGGCTTCTTGGAATTCTGAAAAGAGCTCTTTGGTCCCCATCACTACAAGAGCTGTGTCATGGAGGGGCATCCAAGCTTTGGGGCCGATGGTCCTGGATTCAGAGTTTGGCCGCACCCCAGTTGGCCTAGAGAATGTGGTTTGGACGTGCCCCTCTCTGAATCTGTCTTCTCCTCTGTAACACAGAGATCATCCTGTCTCTGTCCCAAGGGCTGCTGGGAATCTTTGAGGAGCTCCCATAAAGCACCCAGAGTAGCTCCCGGCACATAGTAGGTGCTCAGTAAGTGATACCATTGCCTAGTTTTTCTTGCTCGACGCATACTCATTGTGTAGGTGGGATGGCTCTGGGTCAGAGAGGTGGAGGCATTTTCTGGAGGCCGTTTAGCAAGTCAGCGGTGGGTCCAGGACGAAACTCAGGTTCCCGTTTCCCAGTGCCGGGTCACTGTCCCCACCTCTGACTCCTGGCCTGGGGGGCCTCGTTTGGGTGGGGCGACCTCCCTGGAATGGAAGGGGCCGCTGGATTTGGGAAGGTGGAGTCAAAAGATGCCACCGTTTCTGGAAATGTCCGGGGGCTGCTCCTGGAAGCGGTGGGGGCTGCTCTCAGCCTTCAGGGGTTTCAGCCCCGGCTCCCTCACACTTTGCCTCTCCTTCACCTCTGGAAGGAGTGCTGAACAGGAGACGATGACTTTAGTGAATCGCACACCTAGAATTTATGGAGAGTTGTAGATCGCTGTGTGTCCTCACCAGCTCTGGGGACCTCGTCCCTCCTGACTCATGCGGGAGGAAGGGGTCTCGACTCAGCATGTCCACGTAGGCGGGGGGTTGGGGGGGCCTGGAAGATCCCTGTGGGGACTGGAAGGCCCTGAAGCCTTCTCCACTACCAACCCGGACCCGTCGGCCCCCCCTTGATCGAGCTCTCCTTGAGAGAGCTCTCTGGACCCCCCTCTCGTGAACTCACTTGGGGTTTTTCTCCACCGTGTGCCCTGGAGGCTGCTGCTGTTACCACGGTTACCAGCAGACTCTAGGCCACTGAACGTGGCCATGGCTCTCCATCGTGGCCTCCTTGATCTTTGGTGGCAGTAGACATTTAACGCCCCCTCTTCCCTGACACGCTCGCCCCTCTTGCCACCGCTCTCTTGGGCTTCCCTACACCGCTGCTTGCCCCTCCCCATCCCGACCTGGGTCCCTGCGCTTCTTTCTCTGTCCCCTTTCCCTTCCCTGAGCCTTCTGGTCCTGCCAGATGCTGACCAGCCCCAGCTTCATGAGTTTCGTTTCCGCCACCCACTTGACCTCTCCCTTGGGTCGAATAAACACTTCAGATTGAATCCTTTTCAAACGGATCTCTTCCCGAAGCCTCTCCTGCCATCTTCCCGTCTTGGCTGAAGGCAGACCGTCCTGCTCTGGGCTCTGGTTGAGACTCCAGTGTCTTCCCGGTCCCGGCATCCAGTCCTCCGCAAAGCCTGTCCGCACCCCTTCCAGACCGTCCCTGGAGCCAGCCACTTCTCACCGCCGCCCCGAGGTCCAAAGTGCCATCATGTCTGGCCCAGAGGACGGCGGTCACTTTCCTAACTGTCCTCCCCCTCCTCCCCGATTCCATTCTTCTCATCCCACCGTCTGCGCCCAACACACTGGCCATGCCGGGTCACGTCCGTCTGCTGCCCAGAAGGACAGCCTGGCCCCCACCTTCCTCGGGTCACAGGACCCTCCCTTCTGCCCCCACTTTACTGACATGCCAGGCAAGTTCCACCTCAGGCCCTTTGCACGGATGGTTCGCACCACCCGGCACACGTTAGGCCAGGTGTTCAAGCAGATCTGCCGCCCACTGCCTTTAGGGTTGGTGCACACGTTCTGTGAGGTCCCCCCTCTGCCTCACAGCCCTGCCTGCGCCCGCTGTGCACCCCCAAACTGTCACCTCTGCTCCACTTCTCTCTGTGGGGATCCCCGTGGTTGGGCATGCTGCCTGTTCATTTATTCCTTTTTCATCTGTATACGGAGGTGGCCTGGAGGTGGAGTCGGGATCCCCGTGTTCCCTGCTCTGTCTGCCTTGTTCACATGTGCTCAGCCATGGTGACCGCTCACCCCCGGGGCCGGGGGAGCAGCTCCGAGAGGGGCTAGTTGAATAGGTTCTCAGGAGGCGGTGTGGGGTGCTGGGCTCCCGACTCTGCAGGGAGTCGGGGGCAGCCCTTGGCCGAGCCACACTCCCTCACCTGCGGGCACCGAGTCTGCAGCGCGGGTCCCTGGTCTGGCCGGTGGCCGTGGTCTCTTCATGGGTGACACCTGCTATTCGTCAGCTCTGGGGTTCTCTGGGCGTCTTCAAATTATGTGTTCAATGATTGGACGGCCTTTGCCCATTTTTTCCCCTTAAGTTTGGTTGTCGTAGTTGACTCCATCTCTGGTCCCTGCATGCCCTGTTCTTGGAAGGCCCCACAGCGGCTCAGGTGTGGCTGTGCCGTCCCCTTCCCTGGGCTCCAGGAAGGCTGTGTGCCTTCGCCATGACTCATTCGCTTGTGGAGACGCCCCAGACAAACCAGCCAACCCTGAGAGGTCCTAGGGGTCCTTGGACTGGAACCTTCCACCTCGGAATCCTCTCCTGGGCCTCGCCTTCACTCGTGTTTCACCAGTTTTGTTTCTTGCGTGGAACCACGTGTCCAGCCATCTCCTCTCCCGGACACCACTGGGGGCTGGTTGAGAACGCGGTGGCGCCAACCTGGCCCTGCGCCGGCATCAGACCCCCTCTGAACCCGAGTGTATTTCCCGTTAGGCCGCACTGAGTCGCCTGTGGACTGGGTGATGTGAAGAACTGTCAGGCTGGCCCCCGGCGCTTCCCTGGCCCAGCAGCCAGCAGGTGTAGACCCCCTGCTGTGTGTGGGGTGCAGGGCCAGGTGCTGGGGTGCATCCGTGACCGGCAGCCCCATGCAGCCAGCGAACTGCCCGGTGGACTCTGAGCATGTCGGCAGTGTGAACATGAGAGAGTAAACAGGCCTGGGGGCCTCTGGGAGGGTGTTGGCAGTGTCAGGCGGAGAGCTGGGGGGACGCTCGCCAAAGGGAGGCACTTGAGCAAGAGCTTGGGGGAGGGGCGCGCCCCACGAGGACCTGGGGGGAGCCTTCCTCAGTCCCCGGGGAGCATCCCTGGGAGGCTTGCACATACCGATGCCCATGCCACCCCCCGGGATGCTTATGTCATGGGCCTGGTGTGCAGACCGGCCTCACCCGTGAATCTAGTGAGTAGCTGGGGGCTGAGGGCCGATGGACGAAAGGACAAATGTGCTGATGGAAGCTCAGCACTGCCTGGGGAACAAGAGCCCATTGGGGAGGGACCGGCCTCCGTGTCCCTGTGCTGGGAGCCCAGGACTGAACGTTGCCACAGGGGAATGTCCTGATCCAGGGCGCCTTTTGGGGAGGGACAGCTTGCTGTTCTGCAGAGAGATGGGAGTGGAGGCCGGTGAGGAGGGGGAGGGGCGCAGCCGGTGGGGGGCAGGCCTGGCTGGCCGCCTGCTCCCATCCACCGGGTCCTCACCACCACGCACAGCCCACACACGTGGGAGTTCTCAGAAAACTCGTGTCCTCGCATCCGGATCCCGGGCTCTTCTAGCCTCACCTCTGCCTCCAGGCCAGCAGGGATGGTGTCCCATTTTACAGATGAGGAAGCTGAGGTTCAGAGGCTAGGAGGCAGGGAGGGCCCTTGGGCCACACAGCCGGGGAACATGAGGATCGGGACTGATGGCCATTGCCGTCTCCTCCTTGGGCTGCGTCACTCGGCAGGTGCCTATGTCCCCACCGTGCAGACACCGTGCTGGGGATCACTGGAGTGGGGACCAGGGCATCCTGCATGAAGAGCTTCCTCTAAATTTAATGGATGAAATGACTGCTCCTGTTTGGCACATGGGGAAACCAGAGCTCAGAGGGGTCCCCAACTTGTCGAGGCCACACAGCGAGAGAGTAGGAGCCTTGAATCAGGCTGGAGAAATACCTGGTTCCAGGGACGCTGTTCCCCAGCACCCGACAGCTCTGCCCCGGGCAGCCACTGGGCTCTCGAGAGTTCTCTGACCGCAGGAAGGGTTTCCCGCTGGACATCGCTGCTCCAGTCCTAACAGGACGCCCCCAGGTGGTGCCCTGGTGTCTCTCCAGAAATTATGGTCCCTGGAACTGAAAGGCCTGGGCTCTGCTGCCCCTGGAAAGTCTCTGAATCTTCCAGAGCCTCAGTGTCCTCATCTGTGAAATGGGTATAAAAAGTGCTCGTTCTTCCTACCTCCTGAGCTGCCGGGAGGGTCCAGAGATAATAGAAAAAGTGCTTGGGGATTACAGGGTGTGTGTGCGTGCCCGCTGGTGTTGCCCTCCGCTGGGCCGGACCAGGTGCTGAGGGGTGGCGAGAGGGGGCTGCCTTTGGGGGCTTTGGCCCACCCCCCATCATAAGTTTTTCAACCATGGGGATGCTGAGGGAGGGCTGGGGAGAAAGCTCGCCCCCTAGTGGGCAAGGCTGTGGTTGCCGAGGCTGCAGGAGCCTATGGGCCCAACAGGTGCTCCAGGGAGCAGAGAGATGCCGGGCTGTTACCTTTGTTCGACAGATCTGGGTCTTGAGTGTTTAATAGATGTGTAGTGACGGTGACAGGAGACGTAGACGTTGATGATGTAGGGCCTGCCCCACTCCACTGGAGACATTTCTGCTGAGAGGGGACAGGGTAGGGGGGACCTGTGGGGTCCTGGGACACCTCTGTTCCCCAACAGGACACGGACGTGCAAGTCGTCCAGGTTCCGGCCAGCTGACTGTCCCTCCCACAGTCGGGTCACTGCCCGAGGGTCTGTGCTCACTGTGGGGTCCCAGCCACTCCCAGGCCACCTCACGGGCCTCGTGATCCTGGGGCTTTGGTGGCCATCGGGGACACAGGCGTGCCGCTGAGCACTGGGTCTAGGTTTTCTGCCTTGAATCTTGCTCAGATAGTAGAAGAAGCTGACCACAGGCCTCGATCGCACAGCCTGGGGGAGGAACTCCCTCCGGGCAGCCAATCTGTCTGATTGTACATTTATGTGTTTACACGTTCACTTGCTTCGTTGTCATGACAGGTATTGGTAGCTACCTTCGTCAGCTTTGGCGCTGTTAACATTGGGTTCCTCGTGGAGTGGTTAGCAGTGTCCCTGACCCCACCCGCTAGATGCAGGCGGCAACATCCCTTCCCTCCGATGTGACGACCAGAAATGTCTCTGGACGCTCCCAAGTGCTTGCCCTTGTTGAGAACCGCCAGTCTGAACCCTGGCGTTTTGGCTTCGAGACTGGCCCCGGTCCATCTCTCGCTCCCTCAGAGCCGACTCTGGGCCAACGCCTGGTCCAGGTGATGTGCCCGGAGCGTGCACCCCTCCTGCTCCCCGCACCCTCCCCTTCCCTGTCCAGAGGGCCTGCTCACTTCCCTTCCTCGATGTGGGAGACAGGGCTGGGACCTGGGACAAACTATTTGACCTCTCTGTGCCTGTTTGGTCGTCTGTAAATCAGGGCTGATGGAGCATCTCCACTTTGATAGGTCGTAGTAGACGGAGGTAGTTGGTACATGTGAATACCTAGCACGTTTCCGTGTGTGTTGTTCTTACTCAAGGAGTGTTTATTTTTGTTTTAAGATAACGTCCGCAAACAAGACAGAAGCCCTCACCTTGGGATTTCACAGCCCACGAGGGAGGCAGATATGTTATTTTGCAGTTGTGACTCCCTGTAACGAGTGCTATGCTGGGGAAGCTCAGTCCCTAGGGGACAGTGGGGGCCTGCAGGAGGGATGCCTCCTCCAGGGGTTAAAGAAGGAAGGCTTCCTGGAGGAAGTGGTATCCCAGCCAGGGCCTGAAAGAGGAGTCTGAATTGGCCGGGTGAAGGAAGGGGAGGAATCATGGTCTAGGTCACTTACCTTTAAAAAATTTTTTTAATGCTTCCCTGGGAAAGAACAATCGAATTTAACAGGCTCTTGTAGCAGAAAGGGCCAAATCCATGTCCCAGGATCCAGGCTCACACTGAAATGCAAGTGCTTGGCGCAGTGATCTGGGATAGGTGCCAGGTGCAGAGTTAATGGCCTGGAGAGGACCCGCTGCAGGTGATGAATGCACCTTGGTACCGGAAACTTCCCCAGGTGCTTCCTAGGGGAGGATGGTGCCTGGACAGGCAGATGGGGAGACAGTACAGCCCCTGTCTGCACAGCAGGGCTGTCCCCCCTGCTCGCCTGTCCCTCTGCTGGGCATCCCTGCTCAGTGCAGGGTCTCAGAACCTGGCTGGCGGATGCTTCCGTGCCCCGTCACTTTCAAGGGGATGAAGGTGGGGGGCGGAGCGCGGTGGAGCTCACACGGGTTTTTAAAGCTCGCCTCCCATAGGCCGCAGGGTGCCGTCTGGGACGCCCGGGTGGGCCCCTGGTGACGGTGTGTGTCGTTCCTCTCTCCGACAGTTACAGTCTCCGCCTGGCGTCCCGGTGTCCACCACCCGCCGCCCCGTACATCACCAGGCAGTGTAGGAATGTCAAGGCAGCGGCTGCAACCCAGTTCCAGGGACCCCTCTTCAAAGACTAGACCCTTCGCCTGCTCCCTGACAGGTATGAGGGGGGTAGAGCTGTTTCCGGCACCGCCGGGGCAGCTCTGGGGGCCCAGGATGGCTGGGCTGGGGTCTTTGGGGTGGGCTGCGAGGCAGGGAAGAGCATGGGGGGTGGGGTGTGCTGGGTGGGGCATGGGCCTTCCTGCAGGTAGGTGCGGGACCCTGAACCCAGCCCCCAGCTCTGCCACTTATTGGCGGTGGCACTCAGCAAGATACTTAACTTCCTCAGCCTCAGTTTCCACATCTATAAAGTGGGGCTAATCTACATCATAGGTTGTGAGAATTACAAGTGTCACATGTACGCAAAGCACGTAGATCAGTGCCGGACACATAGAAAGCACCAGGTAAGCATCAGCTCTCGTTACTGATTGGATAAGAGCAACAACACCAATAACCAGCATTAACCTAGACCATCAGAGGCTTTAAGCCCAGGAGAGATTGTGTAGTCTGTTAGCACAATGTACTTGAAGGGGAAAGTGATACCATTCTGGAAGATACAGAGGCTTAAATTTATGTTGGACCAGAAATCTCTTCCTAGGGGGGGCTGGGCTTTGGGGAGCTGGGCTTCGCCCATGCTCTCGAGCAGGCTTGGACATCTTGGTTGGTGACACGGCATGTCCTCTTTCATTGTGTCCCTGAGGCCAGCCTCTAAAGAAATGACTGGAGGACTGTGTGCACCAGTACTTTGGGGCACCGGTTAAAGAGACCCCAAGGTGCAACTCCAGATTGACTGAAGAGCATCCTGGGTGTGCAGGGCCTGGGAATCTGTGTTGCCGGGTGGCCCCATGATTCTGGGGTGCACCCAAGTTTGGGGATGCCTGCTTCATGCAGCCGGGCCTGTTCAGAATGTGAACGTCGTTGTCGAAGGCAAGAGTGGGGGCCTTCTGGGCTGTACCGTTCCTCCCTTCCACCTGCCCTGATCCCCAGAGAGTGCTCTCCCTCCTTCCTTCCTGAAGCTGCTGGGGTCTCTGGGATTGGCTTCATTTCTCTGGGGGTTGGGGAAGGGAACGGACCCAAAATCCACTTTCCCAGAGAGTCTGTCATCTTGAGCCAGAACCGAGGCTCCTGCGAGGGCATGCCCTGAGCTGGGGATGCCGGGGAGCGGCGTGGAACACTAGGATCCCATAGCACTGCAAGGCCCTGGAGATCGTCCCTTCCCTCTCCCATCTCACAGATGGGAAGACTGGGGCTCGGAGAGGAGAGGCTGGGCTGGAGTCTTCCAGAGACTGGGAGTCTGTGCCAGGATAATTCTGGGGCCCGGGGCATTCCTGTGATGGCCGCTGGGTGCTGGGGCGTGGCTTCCGGCCCAGAGCAGGTGTTCTCGGCCACCCGAAGGAGAGCCAGGCGTAGTTGGTCCGATCCGTCCATCAGCCAGTGCAGTCTCTGGTGGTGACGCAGTGTTTGCCAAGCATTGCTGAGTCGGGCTCTGCCCAGGGCCCGGGGCGTGACCCGGAAGGATGCCTCCTCTCCCCTTATTCTCATGCACGTGCAGCTTCGCAGGCAAGGTGCTCGGAAGAGTGGGAGCCCAGGGTCCTCAGCGTCTGCCGTGAACAGCCGCTGTCCGCCCATCAACAGTGAGCGCTCAAGACCAGATAGGATAATTTCCGACGGGACCGGGACTCGCCCCTTTAAAGTCCTACACTTTTGCCGGTTTTTCCAGTTTGTATTTACAACAAGCATATGTCTACATAGATCTATCTGTGTATCTCCATACATCTGTTTATCCATCTAGAGATCTATTTTTATGTACACACACACACACACACACGAGTTATTAAAAAAATACACTTTACACTGCTTGTCTGTGCTCGGGCTGCCTTAACAAAACACCACAGACTCCGGGGCTTAGGGTTAGGGTTAGGGCATTTACATCTTACGTTTTTGGAGACTGAGGTCTCAGGGGGCGTGCACGGTCCTCACCAGGACCTTCTTCCTGGCTTACAGAGGCCACCTTCTGGCTGTGTGCTCAGCAGTGCCGAGAGGAGGTCATGGTGTCTCTTGTACGAGCGTGAGCCCCATCACCCCGGGGGTGAGGGCTTCCTCATGTGACGTTTGAAGGGGACACAGTTCAGTTCGTGGCTGTGTTTACGCCTTCCCAGAATGATGTTTTGAGTGCTGTGACAAAGGATGTTGGCGTGGGAAGGGCGTGAGGTCAGGGAGAGGCAGTTGGCAGAACTAGGGGCAGACCTTGAGTTGTGTGACTCCTAGACTGGATCCTGGACTTCAGGTGGCCTCCACTGATCTCCCGAAATCCTCTGGGTCCACTGGCCTTGGGGCAGGCTTCCCAGTGCTGGCCCTCTCGTGGGTTCCCGGGAGCAGGGTGGGCGGGGTGTCTCCTGCTGCCCCCTCCCTGATCGGAGAGCTCCCCTCTGGCAAATTCTGCCCAGCTCCAGCCCCAGTGGTCCAGCCCATGCCTCCTGCCGCTGGGGTCCCCTCCCTGGAGGGCTGCCCCTCGGGCTGGGGACTGGCAAGATGGCTTCTTCTACGGATCCCCCTTGATGGCCCACAGGTGACACACGTGCACCCACCAGCCACACCAGACCAAGGGAATGCAGGCCACAGCTGGCCCCTGTCCCTGTGTTCTTGTGTGGGGATGGGCATGGGCACCTGCAGGCCTCCACTAGGAGGGGAGGCCCCCTCTCTTGAAAGCACCCTCCTGTGCTGCCAGCGGCTCTCCTTCCAGCCCCATCAGGAGGTTTTGGGGGTCAGAATGGACCTAGGGTAGTGGTCAGGTGTGCATTTTCTGGAAGCATCCTGGCTCCTGTAATCCTGATAGGTACTTCACTTCTGGGCGTTTCAGTCTGCCCATCTGTAAAATGGGTTAATAGTATACCGTGTCCTAGGTCTCCTGTAAGGATGGCACAGGTTAGTATGTGAGAAGCCCTTAGGAGGGGGCTGGTACGTAGGAAGCCACTGAATTATCGGAGGAGCGGTAGGAACAGTAAGATTAGTAGTTGATGTAGGAGGAGCAGTTCTAGGAATGATGGACCAGGTCCACGGGGTGAGAGAGTGGAGCCCCTGAACTTGGCTCAGCCCTGTGCCATGCTCCTGTTCAACCCAGCGCAGCAGCGGTCGGTCAGCGCTGACGCACGAACCCAGCTCTGTGTCAAGTACCGTGAGTGGGGCTGCTCTGCGGGAGGCGTGCAGCCCGGCCCGTCCCTCCTGACACACTGTCGTGTCGTGGGCTTGGCCTGAGTTCAGGCCCCACCTCTGCCACTCATGACCAGCCTGACCTCATAAAAGCCGCTTGCCCTCTCTGAGCCTCTGTTTTGTCCATGCCGAGTGCGAATCAGTGTCCCCTGCCACCAGGGTCGCCAGGAGCATTAGGACGAGGTCTGGTGATGGTGGGATTACGTTGGCAAAGTCTTTGCTGGGATCGATTGAAGCTGGACACGCATCCCCAGGGCCCAGCAGTTACGCCACTGGGGAGACACTCAGCAGGCGTGTGCACACGCGCGTGGGAGAGCTGGTCTGTCACGTGTGCCCGGCCTCCTGTCCAGCACTTCCCCTCGGCGGGAATGCGCACGCCTGGGCGCCGTACGTGTCTCCCAGGCGTAGGTGAGCCTGGCCCGGCCGCATTCTTCACGGCAGCCGTGGGTCGGAAGCTGGCCGCTTGGGCACCGGTGGCGGACCAGCCAGATGAAAGTGGCAGGGTCCTGCAGCAGAGTCTCCCAGCAAGGAGGTGGACGGAGCCGCCAAAGGGGTGAATGTCCCAAACGCGCCATGTGGAGGAAGCCCGGACACGAAGGAAGTGTGCTGGTTGATTCCATTTATTTAAGTTAAAAAGCGGACAGACATCCATCCATGGTGATAGAGGGGAGGTGGTTATTCTGGGGGGTGAGGGTTAGTGGTTGCCCTAAAAAGGAGCATGGGCGGGGGGCTGGGGGGCAGTTGGTCACGTTCTGTTTCTCGATCTGGGTGCTGGTGACGCTGGTGAAAGTTCATCAAGCTGTGCTTTCTTCTGCGCGCGTGGCATGTGCCCGTAAATCGCCACGTTAGAAGAATGATGCTGGAACAGCCCACGGTGGGCACCGAGGCTGCGGCCCCTGTGACTCTCTTTCTTTTCTTTTTCTCCTTCAGCACCTGAAGTGACCTGGAGTCAGTGAAGCCAAAGGGACTGGCTGGCCCTCTGCCCTGCAGGGAGTACCGACCTATTCCAGTTTTACGAGCCTGCGAGAGAAAGGGAGGGAGTGTGTGCGTGCGTGTGCGTGTGCGTGTGGGGTCTTCAGACGAGGGTCCCGAGCCCCGGGGACGCAGGAAGGCAGCTGACTCCACAGTGCGGACAACACTTGTGTGCGCAGCTTCCGGGACCGTGTTCTGCAGCTCAGCCTTCCTGCCGCGGCGGGGCCTCTCCTACTATGCAATTTTTCAAGAGCTCCTTGATCCTGCTTTTCGCTTCTCGGGTTGTCTTTTGCGGGGACTGCGGTCTGGCTCAGGAGTCAGCTCCAGGCCTGTCCGAGGAAGGCGTCCGGGAGGAGGCCGAGTGTCCCTTCGAACCACCCCACCTTCCCTCGCCTTCCAGCATCTCTGGGAACCAAGTCTCGCCCATCGACACCCTCGGCCTGCCCACTTCAAACCCCCCCTTCTCTGCCTGAGCTGCTGGCTTGAGTCGTTTTCCAGATTCGAAATTCTAGGCAGTCCCTTGGCATCTGGGAGAGAAGTCCCCGTTCCCATTTGCAGATCCGGTTCCCGCCTCCCCCCGACCTTGGGAGAGGCAGGGGACAGGACAGCATGTGGCCGGCGGGGGAGGTCTCCCGGGTGCTTCTGCGCCCCCTCAGCGGGACCATCTACACGCTAGCGACTGACCTTCCCACGTGAGCTGAGAAGGGAAGCCAGCAAAAATCGGGAGAGGAAACGAAGTGGGAGGATTAAGAAGCACAGGGGAAGACGAAGAGGTTTCTAGAGGCCACCAGTCGCCTGCCGGGGAGTGATGGCGCTGGACCCTGCTTCCTGCAGGGACGGCCGGTGTCTCGGAGAAACGGGTGAGCTGAGCTAGGAGTTTGGACCCAGTTCAGTGAGGGTCTTGGGTTTTGTGCCTTTGGGGCGGACCCCAGACACGGATGTCTGAGACCACTTTGGCGCTGTTTTTTTCAGCTGCGTTTTCAGAAGTGATGTACAAACCCACGGTGGAAGGAGAGAAGTGGGAGGACATGAGTGGTCACACACAAAAAGGGACTTTTGTTTTTCAGGGCTACTATGGTTGATCTTGCAACTCTGTAAATATGTACGTAGACACTTTTAAAAGCACGTATTTATGTCCCTGACTGTAAATGCCCCCCTTTTTAAAGTTTTATAACTTGTGTTATTTAATTAATCAGTCGACTGGCTGCAGTGTAGGGTCTGATGAGGTCTCATGAGATCCTCACACGGACAGAGAAGCACCGATCGCTGGCCTACGTCACGGTTTTCCATTTGCCACCCAGCTACGCACCATCGTTTGTTTTTAAATTCCCATAAGCTGGAAGCCTGTGGCCCACTCCTAAAATGAACCCTCACAAGCATGAAAAGCTGTGGCTGTTCCTGCTCCCCACGATACAGTTTTGTCCCATCGATGTTGACACTCATGAACGGTACCCCAGCTTCTCCGTTCTCGAGGGCTGCCCCTTTTGGCAGCAAGGAAGGCTCATGAACCCAAAGCTTCGAATGAAAGTCCCCTTCAGCCAATGGTGGATTCCAGAAGTGCCGCTGGGGGCCGGGAGGGCCGGGGGCCGCTCACTGTTGCATGTGCAGACGTGCCCTCTCAGACTAGGTCACACGAGAGTCCCGGTCGTGACGATGGGGGTGGTCGTTGGAAGAGTGGTGTCTGCCGGTCCGTGGTGGGTTTGGGACGTGGGTTTGCGTCCCGGAAGAGGACGGCTCTGTGTCTGCCATGTGAAGAAAAGTAACAATAAAAGTGTGAAGCGCGATTGTAAGGAACGTGTCTGGGAGTGATCGTTTTGGTTTCTGTGTTTTGTGTCTTCCATTTTGGGGACCCCTCCGGGGCGTCGGGTGGGAGTGGGTTGGAGGGGCCCCCTTCCCACCCGCAAGAGAAAGCAGAGGTTTCGAGGAAGCTCACTGTGGAAATACCCTACCTGGCGAGCAAGGTCACTTGCCTTCAAAACGCTCTCCCACCTGCCAGCCAGGAAGGGAAGCCATGACTGAGGCTAGAAAAGCCTCTGTGATTGTACACACATTCTTTCTTCAAGCGGCTTTATTGAGATCGAATTCCATGCTGTACAATT
Organism: Mungos mungo; assembly: GCA_004023785.1. Taxonomy (NCBI): domain Eukaryota; kingdom Metazoa; phylum Chordata; class Mammalia; order Carnivora; family Herpestidae; genus Mungos; species Mungos mungo. The sequence goes on from PISW01004509.1 coordinate 158,319, forward strand.
AACCCACGTACTTGTACACATCAGTGGTTTTTAGTAGTATTCAGTTGTACAACCATCACTGCATTCAATTTTACATTTTAAGTCACCCCAAAGAGAAAGCCCATACCCAGTAGCAGTCACTCCCCCTTTATCCCCAAGCCCGTAGCCCCTGGCAACCCCAAATCTACTTTCCATCCATGTAGATTTACTGCTCCCGGACGTTTCATAGAAATGGGATCGCGCAGTATGTGATCTTTCGGGTTTTTTTTTTCCTGTTTTTTTAATTTTTTTATTTTTTTATTTTTTGAGAGACAGAGCACAAGCAGGGGAGGGTCAGAGAGAGAGGGAGACACAATCTGAAACAGGCTCCAGGCTCTGAACTGTCAGCACAGAGCCCGATGCAGGGCTCAAACCCACGAACCATGAGATCATGACCTGAGCCGAAGTCAAATGCTTAACTGAGCCACCCAGGTGCCCCTGTATGTGATCTTTTATGAGCAGCTGCTTTCTCTTCATGTAATGTTTTCAAGCCTTATCTGGGTTGTCGCATACATCAGCCCTCCATTCCTTTTGATGGCCAGATATCCCATTGTTTGGATATATTTGTGCAATATTTGGGACATACTTACCACTTAGGAAAAAGGACTCCCTCATTGTTTAGCTGTAGGAACTCAGAGATAACAGGTGTACTGGATCTTCCCTGAAACTGTATTTCTGCAGCAGTGACTCCGACCCCAGGGCTGTCATTCCAGGGGCCACATACTGAGAATTGCCATGCGCCAGGCATTCCCCACACATTTCCTATCCCAGCAACCCACAGCAGGACAAGCGCCTCGACAGCCGTTTCAGAGATGAAGCAGGCTCAGACGCATGAAGCAATTTGCCCAGGGCCCCACAGCTGGCAGATGTAGGGCAGGGATTGGATTCAGCCCTTTCTGGCCCAAAGTTCAGTATTTCCTAACTTGCCTCTTGCTGCTGCCTCTCATGTCCCCCTTCAGTTTCTCCAGCTCTTGAGCCACCCACAGGTGGGAACCTTGTGCACAACAGAGGTCAGTCCCCAGCCCCCCAGAACATAGCAGTCAGCTTCTGGGCTTCTGCTCCACCCCAGACTGGCCACAAGAGAAGCAGAGGTTTATTAAAAGTATGGGGAAGGATGTCCCTCAACAGATGAATGGACAAAGAAGATGTGGTTTATGTGTGGAATACTACTTGGCAATGAGAAAGGATGAAATCTTGCCATTTCCAACTACGTGGATGGAACTGGAAGGTGTTATGCTAAGTGAAATAAGTCACAGAAAGACCAATTTATGTTTTCACTCACACATGGGACTTGAGAAACTTAAGACATGGGGGAAGAGAAGGGGAAAAATAGGTTCAAACAGAGGGAGGCAAACCCATGAGGGACTCTTAAATAAGAGAACAAACAGGGTTGATGGGAGGTGGGGGAGAGGGAAAAATGGGTGACGGGCATTTGTTGGGATGAGCACTGGGTGTTATATATAAGCAATGAATCACGGGACTCTACCCCTGAAACCAAGAGCAAACTGTATACATTGTATGTTAGCCAACTTGACAATAAGTTTACAAAAAACCCACAAAAGTATGAGTGAAAGCCCAGCTCTGCCCCCTGCAGCCCGTGTCACCGGCCTCGGCTTGGTTCCTTGATTGTACCAGGGGATGACCACTGCCCACCCTCCTGTATTCTAGCGTAGATGGTATTAAGCTGTGTTTGCTTGAAGGTAAGTTAACTCACCTGCCTCTGGGATCGCCTCACTGATTTAACTGTTAAAGGAGAGATTCTTGGTCTCCAGTTTCATATTTGCTGAATCAGAATCCCGGGGTGGGGGGCAGAATGGGGCGCGGGGAGATTCTGGACCACCTGCCTGGCCAACAAGCTCTGCACTGTCCCCCAAGTTTAACCCCGGCCAAGGCCGTAGCATGTCTGCAAACAGGCAGACCAGGGAATCAGGGGCGCCCCTGGGGGGTGCATTAACCAGCGTCTCCGGTGCTTTTTCTGAGCGTCAGGCTGTGTCTGGCGCCCAGTCACCGCCAGCACTGGGGAGCAGGCTCGAGAGACGCACCCCCCCACCCACCCCCGGGTGCCTGGGAGATCCTTAAGCCTGTGGGGGGTGGAGAGGCCGGGAGCGAGGGCTGGGAGCGGGGATGGGGGCCAGGGAACCCCGCACACCCTGCGGCTGCGGCAGCGCGGGGAGGGTGACAGCGGCCCCCAGAGATCCCGAGGCCAGCACCTGCACCAAGGTGCGGACTCCACGCTGGCCGCGTCCCGGTTGCCCCGGCAACCGCACCGGAAGCGGGTGCTCCTGACGTCAAGTCCCAGGTCCGGAGCTGCCTGACGCTGCTGCGTCACGCGGACGTCACGCGCCTCCGGTGGCGCCATCACATCACGTAGGTATGTCCCCGCTCACGTCACCAAGGGAAGGGTGAGTCCAGGGCCCTGAGGCTGCATACGCACCACGTTTCCTACAGGATGTTGTCATTGCTCTATGTTACCATCAACCGTCGTGCCTCCCTGGTTTCCGGTGATTTATAAGCGGGTTTCGGAGCTCGAGCTTTCCCTGCGGGTGCTGGGGTGCCCCCGGGGGTGAGGGGTCGCCCGTGCGCACTGCTGTCCATGAGCAGGCCAGGCCACACTGCTGGGCACCTTGGCGGGAGCGGGTGGGGCTGTCCCCCTGCGCCCAGGTGAGCCAGCTGCTCCTCGTTGGTGCTGATGGACGTCCGGAGGGGCGTGGAAGCCTCGTGCCGCTTGGCGGAGGTGGGTGGGGCAGGGCCTGAGCGCCCTGCCCTGAAGAGGCGGGTTCGGCCCCCCAGGCCCCACTCAGGTGTCGGATGAAGGCAGAGAAGCAGGGTCTGGGGTGGGGTGTCCGGCCTCTGACCCTGGGTGCCCTAAGGACGTGGGTTATCCAGGCCAGGAGACCAGAAGCGTCAGAGCGCCCAACAGCCTGGCTCGGCGTGGCTCAGCCCGAGGAGGTCTCTGCCCCCAGACGGCCACCTGTGTCATCTGCCCCTTCTTTCCGAGAGAGGGGCTGGGGGTGGGGCATGAAGCACCCGGCCCAGTGGGGAGCGGCCTGCGCTCCATGGATGTCTCGCAAAGTGAGTCTTTTTTCTGGTCTGCCCTCCACCTCCAGCAGCAGGGGGGAGGAGGGGCAGGTTTGCTGGTCGGGCCAGGCAGGGGCAGGCCACTCCCTGTCCTGTGGATCGGGGTCAGCCGACTTCCACGCGGGGGCTGTGGGACCACTGAGAGTCCGCATTGGCACAAAGCTAAGAGCAAGGGTGTTCTTACATTTGGCACCCGGAAGTTGCCTCATTCATGGCTTCCTAGCCCTGATCTTGGTCTGTGATGCCGTGTTTCTCGGGGGGCGGGGGGGGGGGACGGTGCACATCTCTGGATAATGTCACTGTAACACTTCACCCAGGACCAGGGCGCCTGGGTGGCTCAGTCGATTAAGCGGTGGACTTTGGCTCAGGTCATGATCGTACAGTTCATGAGTTCAAAACCCCTCCCTACTCCATCCCTCCTTCTTCCTCCCCCACCACCTTTGGGCTCTGAGCTGTTAGCACAGAACCTGCTTCAGATTCTATGTCTCCCTCTCTCTCTCTGCCCCTCCCCTGCTCACCCACTCTCATGCTCAAAAATAAACAAACAAAAAAGCCCTCCAAGAATTTCCTGTGCATTTAGGATAAAATCCAGCTCCTTTTTCTGGTTTAGAAGACCCACTGGCCCTGCATCACCTTACACACCACCTCCTTGCTCTGTTCCAGTTGTGGTTTTACTTCTGTCTTCTGCCACAGGACCTTTGCACAAACCAGTGACTTTCCACCCAGTAATCACATGGCTCTCAGCTTAAGCGTAGTCCCCTCAGCCTCCTTTCCCGACCACTCAGTCTAACGTGGTCTCCCTCTCACCTGTCATTTGGCCTTGTTGATTTTCTTCACTACCTGAGATTTTCTAGTTTCTCAGCTTCTCTAGAATGACAGACCTTCTCTGTTTCTTTGTCGGCTACTGCATCCAGCACCCAGTAGGCCCTCAGGGTTCCCTGTGGGATGCTTTGCAAGGCCTCCTGCGGGCAGTGTGACCTTGGAGGGCGCCGTGATGAGCTGGGGGTTGGATGCAGCTGTGTGAGAATGGCCGGTTGGAGGCTGTCAGCCCGCGTGGAGCCTTCCGCCCAATTCTCCGTCATGGCCTGCTTCTGAGTGGGCGTCTGTCGATGCAGACCGTTTGTGCGGAGGGGGAAGCAAGGCGGCTTTTATTTTAAATGTCACTGCTGCAGAGATAGGACCCAGCACACCAAGTTACATTCAAATTTCAGATACATGAGTGATTTAAAAAAAATTATAAGCACATACCAAATATTGCACGGGCCACACTTCCACTAAAGAGTTGTTTGCCGTCGGTCTGAAATGGAAATGTAATGGAGCATTCTGAATTTTTATTTGCCAAATCTGGCAACCGTAGTCAGAGGGCTGAGCCCCTCAGCTGTGTTCTCCTGGGCCCTCTTGCCCGGGTCCAGCTGTTCTCTCTGAACTTGTCAGCCAGGCCTGGCTCTCAGCCCCGCAGCTGGGGCTGTGGCCCCCTTTGCTCTTAATTATAGTTCCTGCTGTGGCTGTGAAGGTCACCAGTGTCAAGTGTGGCGCTGAGGACTCTGAAGAGTGCTCAAGTGGCTCTGGATGGCTGCCTGCATCTTGGGGGCGCGGCTCTGACCTTTGCTGGACGAATCAAGGTTTGTTTGTTTCTAAACCATCTTGTCTTTCCTGCCGTCTGATGGGATTCCTTGACAGTGGGGCCAATAAGTGGACCCGTTTCGGTGTCGCTGGCCAAATGCCGTCATTCTGGAGCAAGGCAGGGTTTCTACAGCCGTGGGCCCC